>OX387243.1:15555000-15567500 GCA_947561735.1 Cenchrus americanus | reverse complement strand
TACCCATGCTACCCGGGCTTCTACTCGGGCTAGGCCTCGACCTTCTTCTAGAGGGAAGGGGCTGCAAAAGAACCCACGGCGCCGAAGGTGTCAAGGAACACTTCTATTTTCTTGCTCGGGGTTGCGGTCGGCCTGCCGAACACACCTCATGTAGCGACGCTATCTAAATCCACACGACTCTCGGCAATGGATATCTCGTCTCTCGCATCGATGAAGAACGTAGCAAAATACGATACCTGGTGTGAATTGCAGAATCACGCGAACCATCGAGTTTTTGAACACAAGTTGCGCCCGAGGCCTTCTAGCTGAGGGCACGCTTGCTTGGGCGTCACGCCAAAAGACACTCCCAACTCATCCGTGGGGAAGGACGCGGTGTTTGGCTCCCTGTGCCACGAGGTGCGGTGGGCCGAAGTTGGGGCTACCGGCATATAAATAAGCGGAGGAGAAGAAACTTACAAGGATTCCCCTAGTAACGGCGAGCGAACCGGGAACAGCCCAGCTTGAGAATCGAGTATCACTACTCGAATTGTAGTCTGGAGAGGTGTCCTCAGAGAGGGATCGGACCCAAGTTCCCTGGAAAGGGACGCCTGGGAGGGTGATAGCCCCGTCCGGCCTGGACCCTGTCTCACCACGAGGCGTTGTCAACGAGTCGGGTTGTTTGGGAATGCAGCCCAAATCGGGCGGTAAACTCCGTCCAAGGCTAAATACAGGCGAGAGACCAATAGCGAACAAGTACCGCAAGGGAAAGATGAAAAGGACTTTGAAAAGATAGTCAAAGAGTGCTTGAAATTGCCGGGAGGGAAGCGGATGGGGGTCGGCGATGTACCCCGGTCGTATGCGGAACGACTTTGGCTGGTCCGCCTATTGGCTCGGGGTGTGGACTGTTGTCGGCCACGCCGGCGGCCTAAGCCCGGGGACCTTAGGTGCCTCCGGCAGCCATCGTCGGCACGGCCAGTTTCTACGCGCCGCAAGGCGCATCCCTCGGGACGCTGCGCTGCAACGGCCTGTGGGCTCCCCATTCGACCCGTCTTGAAACACGGACCAAGGAGTCTGACATGCGTGCGAGTCGACAGGTTCTTAAACCTAGGATGCGCAAGGAAGCTGACGAGCGGGAGGCCCTCACGGGCCGCACCGCTGGCCGACCCTGATCTTCTGTGAAGGGTTCGAGTTGGAGCACGCCTGTCGGGACCCAAAAGATGGTAAACTATGCCTGAGCGGGGCGAAGCCAGAGCAAACTCTGGTGGAGGCTCGAAGCAATGCTGACATGCAAATCGTTCGTCTGACATGGGTATAGGAGTGAAAGACTAATCGAACCATCTAGTAGCTGGTTCCCTCCGAAGTTTCCCTCAGGATAGCTGGAGCCCATTACGAGTTCTATCAGGTAAAGCCAATGATTAGAGGCATCGGGGGCGCAACACCCTCTACCTATTCTCAAACTTTAAATATGTAGGACGACACAGCTGCTTCGGTGAGCCATGCTATGGAATCGGGAGCTCCAAGTGGGATATTTTTGATAAGCAGAACTGGCGATGCGGGATGAACCGGAAGCCGGATTACGGTGCCGAACTGCGCGCTAACCTAGAACCCACAAAGGGTGTTGGTCGATTAAGACAGCAGGACGGTGGTCATGGAAGTCGAAATCCGCTAAGGAGTGTGTAACAACTCACCTACCGAATCAACTAGCCCCAAAAATGGATGGAGCTAAAGCATGCGACCCACACCCGGCCATCTGGGCGAGCGCTATGCCCCGATGAGTAGGAGGGCGCGGCGGCCGCTGCAAAACCTGGGGCGCGAGCCCGGGCGGAGCGACCGTCGATGCAGACCTTGGTGGTAGTAGAAAATACTCAAATGAGAACTTTGAAGGCCGAAGAGGAGAAAGGTTCCATGTGAACGGCACTTGCACATGGGTAAGCCGATCCTAAGTGACGGGGTAACCCCGACAGACAGCGCAATCACGCGTGTTGCCCGAAAGGAAATCGGGTTAAGATTTCCCGAGCCGGGACGTGGCGGTTGACGGTTGTCGGTGTTTTAGACTGGAAACCTACTGCGGGGAGTACCCGAAGTAGATGATTGTGACTCGCCGAGATCGGTAACTCGAAGGAAGAGACACGTGCCACACAATTTAGACAGGTTCGGGCCGCGAGGTGCGTAATACCCTACGTCCTGTATGTTGCGTAGCTCTGGATTGATAGGGCACGATTACAAGATGGTGCAATGGTGCGCCGTGAGTTGTATGAGAGGAGATTGGATGAGGTGATCGGTCCCTGCCTCGCCTTATATAGTCGGGAGGCGTGGTTACAAGTCGGAGTAGGGAGAGAGTACTAGTCGAGTACGTCTAGGAGTCCTCTATACGGTGCGGAACATGTACGGCTCCCTAACCGAGTACTACTCCGTGTAGTCCTTGTGCTTCACGCCTTCGAGTGCCGTGCGGCGCAAGCCGGTAGTCCCTGGGGCCCACCGAGTAGTCGGTCCCGGTACCCACCGAGGTAGTGGGCCCGGGGAGGTCCATACGACAAGCCCCCGAGTACTTTGTAGTCGAGAAGGATAGCTTCAAGTAGTCTTGACGGCCTTAACGAGTAGTCCTCAAGCGTCCCTGAGTGCTACAAGTCAAAAGTCCTCAAGAGTAGTCGAAGCATCCCGAGGCTGGAATGTACTCCCGCTGATGTTTGAGCAATCTTGAAGTCTTCTCGAGTAGTCCCAAGCGTCCTCGAAGACTGCATTCGAAGGTCTTCAAAAACTGCCTGTCTTGTCTTGGAGCCGGAGCAGATATGGAGGTGCGATTGCAAAATCGCACTCCATATGGAGTAGCCCCCGAGCCTTAGGTTGAGCCGCGGGCTCTGGCTGAGGGTCCATCTGAAGTCTTGGCAAGAAAATCCCGAAAAATCCGGAGAGAAAAAACCGAAGGACACGTGGCACGGAGCCCCTATGCCTTGAGTCGAGTACTTCCTCTCGAATTGAAGGGTCTTCTTGAAGAATGTGTCATGAGATGCTCTTGAGACTAGCCGCGTCCCAGGTAGTCGAGTAGGAGTAGCCGAGCCCCCGAGGTGAGGCGCGTCGACTAGAAGAATACGAAGGGTCACGCGCAGCCGCTGAGTTAGCTGCGCGTGGACTTATCCAGCCGCCCGTTGCGGAGCCGCTTTGGCTTATAAATAGAAGCCAAAACCCTTAGGGTTTTTCACCCATTCGAGCTGCAGCCATTCTGTATCCATCTGAAGCAAATCCACTCCCAGCGCTTGCTGCCGCCGTAGTAGATTCAAGTGCGCCGCCACCCAAATCTTTTAGGGTAGCCCCCGAGCGGATGCGAGTGAAGACGCCCTGCACTTGGAGGATGAAGCCGTCGCCGTCCAAGACGTCCAAGGCCGCCGGGAAGAAGAGGGGCCGCGAAGAGGCCGCTGCGGCAGCCACCGGAGCAGCGCCGCCCATGTCTCCACCGCGGGCTGATCCAAGCCGCGAGTGGAAAAATTCCAAAGTGAAGACGGAGGATATGCTGACCCTCCTGAACAGTGGGTTAATCAGGGAGAAGGAAGTCGACATGTGGAGATCCGCCGCTGGAGATCCATATCCTATGGAGAAGGCCGAAGACGAGATCCCGATGTTCGCGCGGTTCGTGGAGCGCGGTCTTGCGCTCCCGGCCAGCGATTTCTTCAAGGGGCTGCTCGGGTACTATGGGATCGAGTACCTGAACCTCGAACCCCAAGCGCATCTTCCACACGGCGGTCTTCGTGCACTTCCGCGAAGCCTTCCTCGGGATCAAGCCGCATTGGGTGCTTTTCCGGAAGTTCTTCCGTGTTAAGCCGCAACCAAGTGCCACCAATCCCGGGGGTAGTCGGAGGAGCCGGTATCCGAGCGAGGGGGAGGACGCCGCGGAGCGCATCCGGCATACAAGCTTGTCGACTCCAACACAGATTGGAAGACCAGGTGGTTCTACATCACGAACCACCACCCCGGCCTGCCGAAGCCGAGCGGACGGCAGCCCAGGCACCGTGAATGGTGGAACACGGAGCCCACCATGCAAGAAGGGATCCGGGATTGAGGGCCGAACACGTGGCCTTCAGTTTCATGAAGCGTAGGATCCAGCCGTTGATGGCTCGGGAGACCCTGGGCTTCGAGTACACCGGTGACGACGACGCGTCGCGGATGCCGGGAGGCGAGCTGGACGACAACGACATCATCGAGAGGTTGTCGCGGATCTTCAAGGACATGCCGCCGTACACGGCATGCCCTGTCAAGGAGTACTCCGCCGCGCACCCGCCCAAGGAGGTGAGTAGTCGTACTCCCCTAGTCGAGTAGTGATTACTTGAAGTAGAGTTGCTGACGTCTTGTGTCTTGCGCAGGATGATGTGAAGAAGTTCATCTCCGAGCCGCAGCCACCTCCGAGCGGAATCGAGATCCCGAGGGAGGGAAAGGCGAAGGAGCGGCGTAAAGTTCCTGAAGGCGATGACCCCATCGTTGTGGAAGACACCACCGACGACGACAACGAAGACGAGGAGACGTTGCAGGACCGCTTCCACCGTGGTCGAGGTTTAGCCGCCGGGCTTGCCTCATGTTCCTCGCGGTACAAGAGCCCCCGCCAGCACGGGAGGCTAGCTCGGCCGCGCCGCCACGGAAGCCGCGCAACCCCGCCGAGAAGCGGGTGACGAAGAAGCCGAAGGTCTCTCGAGACCACGCCTCGAGAAGTAAGTTGTCTTGAGTAGAGTAGTCGAGTAACCGTTGTTCGAGTACGTTTGCCGACGAGTAGCCTTCCATGTGTGCAGGAGGTGCCGCCAGCGGAGCCCGTCGAAGAGGGCGACGAGGGCGTGTGGGACACGGTGGGGGAGCCAGCTGGAAGTCGTAGTCCAGCCCCCACTGTTGAAGAAATCCTGGCGCAACTGGAGCGCCAGCCCCCAGCTCCGCAAGGGAGCACGGGACCCGTGGCCGCCGCCGTTGAAGAGGTGGTGGCCTCAGGAGCGCAGGAGACCGCTGCGCCGGCCGCCGCTGCTGTGGAGGAGGCGGTAGCCGCAGGGGGCGCGAGGAGGAGGCGCCCGCCGAGGGTGGATCGGTCGATATCGCCGCATCCTCGGTGCTCCGCTGTGACAATTGTCCGGTCGAACTTGTAAGTACCGTATCCTTGCGAGTAGTACTTGTTGCAGTAGTCGATGTTGCGTGACGACCATCTGTGTGTGCTTCTGCAGAAAATCCACGGATCTGACCTGGGATGGGGATGAGCCCTCATCAGCGGTGGCGGAAGAAGTCGCGCCGCCCGCCGAGGAGGCCTCTCCCGCTACCCAAGCCACGATTGAGCCACCGGTTGCCAAGGCACCGCTGCCGGAGGCCAGTGTAGTCGAAGGTGGGTACCCTTCTTGAAGCTACAGGGCTTCACGAGGAGTAGTCGTAGGTACTGATGCACTTGTCGTCTTTTCGACAGGCGCTGAAGGTGGTGACATCCCTGCAGGGGTGCCAATGCAGAGGTTGACACCAGAGGCCCCGGAGGCTGCAGAAGGAGCCCCCAAGCCCATGGAGGAGGTCGTCGAGAAGACCGCCGGGGGAGAGGCGGTCACCACGTCGCCAGAGATTGCTCTGGAGATGGCTATCCGCTCCCCCGAGATCCAGGACGCAGATCCCATCCGCTCTGCGCCGATGACGGAGGCCACCGCGAGTAGTCGCGGCGGGATAGAGCTGCTCGCGGACGATCTCATCGAGCCGGCGACGGTAGCCAAGCATCTGGAGGCGATCCGTCAAGCCGAGCAGTGGATGAAGGTGAGTAGCCGTAGCCTTTTGAGTAGCCAATCCTTTGTCGTTGAGTACTCTTTGTGACTTGAGTTGTCTTATGTAGGACGTTGCGGAGCGGTCCCGCGACAAGTCGAACCTGCTGCAGGGCTACGGCGACATGGTGCTCCGAGCCGAGGCGCTAGAAGAGCAACTTGTGAAGTCGCGAAAGCATGCGGCTGCCATGCAGTCGAAGCTCGACGCCGCCTTCGCCAAGTACCACAACGACGTCTTGGAGTTGCAGGCGAAGGGCGACGACTTGGTGCGGAAGAACAAATGCCTCCGCAACAAGAACAAAGGTATACCCCTGAACTTGTCGTGTACTTGTTGGAGGTCGAGAAGCATCTGACCCGCTGTTGCATTGCTGTGTTGCAGAGCTTGAGGGCCAGGTGGAGCAGCTGAAGGCCTCGGAGACGAGCATGAAGAACCTCTTCTACCGGGAGCAAGAAGCCCGCCAGGTACTCGAGCTCGACTACAAAGAACTCGCCTTCGAGTGCGAGAAGCATATGGAGCTTCGGATTGCTTCTGACAGAGATCTCGTCAACTGCTACAAATCCTTGCAGAAGTTGAACGAAGACTACGAGGCATTGTGGGCCCAGTTGAAGGAGTTGGAAGAAGCCGCACTGCCGATCGCCAGGCTCCTGGTGCCGCACCCGGGCGGCCCCAAGATCGCTCCTCTGGTGGATCGCCTCAAAGAAGCTCCAAGCCGGCTGGCCGCATACGTGAAGCACATGGCCAGGTCGATCCCAAGACAAGTCTTGGCTTTCATGAAGTCGTACTTCCCGAAGGCCCCAGTGGAGGTAGTCGCCGGCGGGGTGGCCGCCAACCGCTCTCCGATGAGCAAGATGCGAGCTGCTAGAGCAGATGGCTCCCATCGCGGAGCAGGTAGCTGAGAAGCTGAACCTCCAGTAGCCCTGTAATAGGTAGCTAGTAGCCATAGTTGTACAGGAAAACAATTGTAATGAATTGTTCAAGTATCAATGAAAGAAAATTTTCCAGCAATGAGTACTCGTAGTCGCGGTCTCTGAGTGCGGAGCCCCCATCGTGAAGTGGATGCGAGTAGTAGTACTCGACTTTAGTAGTCCCGTTGTAGGGAGCAGGCAGTAAAGAAGTTGATGAACGATCAAACTTTATTACTGAAGAAGTACACCTGGATGGCCAGTGCCGTAGTTACAGAGTAGTCGCTTGGACCCGGAGGCCGCTTACAGCTGAGTAGAGCTGGAGCGGGTCGCCGCTTACAGCAGTTGATCCGTAGATAGCCGTGTAGGCTGGATCGTAGATCCGTAAGTAGCCATGCAGGCTAGATCGTGGAGTGTGGTCTCTTGGTAGACCGCTGCTAGAGTCCTTGACGCTCGTCGCAGCCCAGGGTCCGTAGGTAGCCGCACGGGCTGGACCCTGGAGAGGAGTAGTCCGGAGACTGGAGCCAGGACCCGGGGGGTCGCTTACGGCAAGGGGTGTTGATGTAGTCGCGTAGACTTGAACCCCAGAGTAGTCGTGTAGACTAGGCGTAGAATCGACAGACCTGGTCGACGTTGCACGAGTTGTTGATGTCTTCGCCTTCAAGTGTTTGGAGGCGATAGGAGCCCGGCCCGGTCACCTTTGCCACAGTGAAGGGACCTTCCCAGGGGGAGCTGAGCTTGTGAAGTCCTTCCGTGTTCTGGATACGGCGGAGGACAAGATCTCCAACGTTGAAGGAGCGTTCCTTGACGTTGCGATCGTGGTAGCGTCGGATACCCTCCGTGTACCTTGCCGATTGGACGAGGGCGGCGCAGCCGAGCTTCTTCGAGGCCGTCGATGTCAACTCGTCCGCTATCTTCCGAGACGCCTTCGTCGTAGTGCTCCACCGCCGGCGAGTTCCATATGACGTCGGCGAGGGAGGATTGCTTCGGAGCGCGTAGACCAGAAGTAGGGGGATTGCCCCGTTGGCTTGGATGGTTGAGTCCGTAGCCCCCAGAGTGCGTTGGGTAGTTCCTTGATCCACTTGCCCCCTTTAGAGTTCGCGGCGTCGTGTAGCCGCTTCTTGAGAGCGTCGAGCACCATACCATTGGCGCGCTCGACTTGTCTGTTGGCCCGTGGATGGGCGACTGAGACGTATCTGACGTCGATCCCGCTGTTCTCGCAGTACTCCCAAAACTGGTGGTTGTTGAAATTGGATCCCAGGTCTGTGATGATGTGGTGGGGTAGCCCGTAGCGGGTACGAGTTCATCCAAGAAGTCGAGTACTCTGTCAGCCTTGGGGCATGTGACCGGCTTGACTTCGATCCACTTGGTGAACTTGTCGATGGCCACCAACACCCTGTTGAACCCTCCTGGCGCAGTTGGCAGTGGCCCAATCATGTGGAGTCCCCAGCAGGCAAAGGACCAGGTTGGCGGTATGGTGACTAGCTTGTAGGCTGGGACGTGTTGCTGCTTGGCGAAGTACTGGCACCCTTGGCACTTTCTGACGAGTTCTTCGGCATCGCCCAGAGCTGTGGGCCAATAGAAAGCTCGTCGGAAAGCCTTGCTGACCAGCGTGCGTGAGGACGCGTGGTTGCCGCAGACGCCCTTGTGGATCTCCTCCAAGATGTCCTTGCCTTCTTCACGAGGGACGCATTTCATGAGTACTCCAGAAGATGCACCCCGCTTGTAAAGCTTGTCTCTGACGAGGACGTAAGACTTGGCGCGGCGGACGAGTTGCTCGGCTGCGTTCTTGTCGGAGGGGACCTTCTGCTCGCTGAGGTAGTCGATGAAGGGTTGCCTCCAGTCCACGTCGATCATCATGACCTCCTGCCCAGCTGGTGGATGGGCTGGGACAGTGGTCGGTGGCGCCGGCTCCAGGATGGATGGCGCGTGGAGCTCGTGTACGAAGACACCCGCTGGCACTTGAGCGCGGGTGGATTCGAGCTTGGAGAGGACGTCCGCTGTAACGTTGTTGTCGCGGACGATGTGATGGAACTCGAGACCGTAGAACTTGTTCTCGAGCTTGCGGACTTCTAGGCAGTAGGCGTCCATGTTCTCCTTGTTGCGGTCCCAGGACTTGTTGACTTGGTTGATGACCATTGCAGAGTCGCCGTAGACTAGTAGCCGCTTGATGCCCAGTGAAGCCGCGAGGCGGAGCCCGTGTAGGAGGGCTTCGTACTCGGCTTCGTTGTTTGAGACCTTCCGGAAGATGCGGGACGTACTTGAGTTGTTCGCCCGTTGGAGAGATCAAAGAGTACCCCCCGCACCCGCGCCCTCGAGGTTGAGTGAGCCGTCAAAGTACATCACCCAATGCTCGGTCGCACGGTGGGAGTAGGTAGCCGGTTCTCCCGCCACTCCGCCATGAAGTCGACTAGTGCCTCGCGACTTGATGGCTGTGCGTGGCTTGAAGTCGATAGTGAGGGCGCCGAGCTCGACAGCCCACTTGGAGATTCTTCCAGTGGCATCTTGGTTCCGCAGGATGTCGCCAAGCGGGTAGTCGGTGACGACGGAGACCGAGTACTGCTGGAAGTAGTGTCGTAGCTTCCGCAAGGTGATGAGTAGAGCGTACAGGAGCTTCTGCACAGGCTGATACCTGGCCTTGGACTCTGATAGAACCTCGCTGACGAAGTAGACTGGGCGCTGGTCCGGATAGGCGTGGCCGTCTTCCTGCCGCTCGACAACGATGGCAGTACTGACCACGTGAGTAGTCGCGCCTAGGTAGAGCAAGAGGCTGCTCGCCCTTGTGAGGAGCCGTGAGGATCGGTGGCTTTGATAGGAAGTCCTTGAGCCGGGCAAGGGCTTGATCCGCCTCCGGAGTCCACACGAACTTCTCTTGATGCTTGAGTAGTTTGAAGAAGGGGAGGCCCCGTTCTCCTAGCCTCGAGATGAATCCGTTCGCCGCCGCCATGCACCCCGTCGCCTTCTCGGACGTCTTTGATGCTTGTGGGAGCTTTCATGCCGGTGATGGCGGAGATCTTCTCGGGGGTTGTCTTCGATGCCGCGCCGGTCGATGATGAAGCCGAGTAGTTTGCCCGAAGGGACGCCGAAGACGCACTTGTTCGGGTTGAGCTTCCAGCGGTACTCGCGTAGTGATGCGAAGGTCTCTTCAAGGTCGTTGATGAGGGTACTGGAGTCCCTGGTTTTGACAACCACGTCATCCACGTAGGCCTCGACGTTCTTGTTGAGTTGCCGCTTGAAGCAGGCCTGGATGGCCCGTTGGTAGGTAGCGCCGGCGTTCTTCAACCCGAATGACATGGTCGTGTGGCGAAGACGCGCCAAACGGGGTGATGAACGCGGTCTTCTCCTAGTCTTCCTCCTTGATTGCGATCCGGTGGTACCCGAAGTAGCGCCGAGGAAGCAGAGCAGGTCGCAGCCCGCCGTGGAGTCGATGACTTGATCAATCCGCGGCAACCCGAAGGGGTCCTTGGGGCAGTGCTTGTTGAGGTCGGTGTAGTCGACGCACATCCTCCACTCGTTCGAGTTCTTCTTGCGGACGAGGACGGGGTTGGCGAGCCACTTAGGATGGAAGACTTCTCCGATGAAGCCACCGCGAGTAGCTTGGCGAGTTCCTTCTTGATGGCATCCCCGCCCGTCGTCGGCAAAGCGTCGGAGGTGTTGTCATTTGGGGGTGGCCTTAGGATCGACGTTGAGGGAGTGCTCAATCGCCCCCGGGCACCCCGGCATGTCCGCCGGCTTCCACGTGAAGATGTCGCGGTTAGCCCGAAGGAAGCCGATGAGCGCGTCTTCCTATTTGGGGTCGAGGCAGACCCGATGGTGGTGGTCTTGGCAGGGGTCGCCCGTTCCGAGGTCGACCGTCTTGACGGGTACCTCCTCGGTGGCCGAGGCTTGTTGGTATTGTCGACTTCTTCGGGATGTCGAGTTCGCTTGTAGCAAGCTTCGTCGACGCAACGTAGACCTCCATCATCGCGTTGGGTACTTGATTTGTGGAGGCAATCTCCACGGCTTCGTGTCGCGCCGTGGGAGATCTTCAAGTCCCCCCGGAGGGAGAGTACACCACCGGACTTGGCATTTTGAGTACCAAGTAGGTGTAGTGGGGCACCGCCATGAACTTGGCGATGGCCGGTCTGCCGAGGATGGCGTGGTAGGAGGTCTCGAAGTCCGCGACCTCGAACTTAATGTACTCGGTACGGTAGTTGTCCCGAGATGCCCCGAAGGTAACTGGCAGGACCACTGAGCCCAGTGGAATAGCCGCGTTGCCAGGGACGATGTCGTAGAAGGGCACGTTGCTCTTGGTGAGCATGTGCGTGATGTCAAGCTTCATTTTCTTCAAGGTCTTGGTGAAAAGGACGTTGAGCCCGCTTCCACCGTCGATGAGCACCTTGTTGAGTTTGGAGCCCGCCACCGTTGGCTTCAGGACGAGGGGGAACCGTCCTGGTTCAGAGAAGCTGGTCCATTGGTCCGCGCGGGAGAAGGTGATGGGTACCTTCGACCACCTGAGAGGGGTCCGGACCACTGGCTCAATGGACATTACTTCACGACGGGTAGCCTCTCGCTCCCGCCGTCGGGCGCTCCGCCGAAGAGGACGTTGACAGTCTTCTCGGATTCTTGGAAGTCGTTGTTGTCGCCGTCCTTCTTCTTGCCCTTTTGGTCGTGAGGGTGCGGTGGCTCCGGCGTCTCCTTGAGTGCGTGCCTGAGCTGGTAGTAATGTTCGGTAGTGTGGTTGCCGTTTGGATGCCATGGGCACTTCTCCTTCAGCAGGTCTTTGAAGCCGCCAGAGTTCTTCTTCGAGTTCCCTTTCGCGGGGCGCTGGATAGCCGCGACAGTGTTGTCTGGCTTGCGCTTGCGGTTGGGACCCGAGTAGTAGTAGTTGTTGTTGTTGTTGCGGCCGCCCTGGTTCGCATTGCTGCCGCTGCCGCCGCCCTGGTTCTGCTTGGTCTTGCCACGAATGGCGTCGTACTTGGCATTGGCTTGTCTTCTTCATCCGCCCAGGACGTGATCATGTCCTTGAGGTGGGGGATGGACCTGGGGCGACGACGACCGAAGTCTTCGAAGGTGCGGCGGTGATAGAGGCCGTCTTGGAAGAGGTCGATGACCTCCTTGTCGGTGACGTCGACGACGGTGGCGCGCTTGTCGAAAAGCGGCGCATGTACTTGCGGAGGGTCTCGCCTTGTTCCTCGCTTGATCATGGCCGTGTCCATGCGAGTACCCGATCGGCCCATGGCGCCCGCGAAGTTGCTTGTGAATCGCTCCTTCACCGGTCCCACTTGTCGATCGAGTGCTTGTCCGGCCGACTCGAGCCATGTGAGTGGTGCTTGGTCCAGGCAGAAGGGGAAGTAAAGGCACTTGGTGTCGCTGTTGCCGCCAGCGTTCTCGATGGAGAGGGCGTAGCATCGGAGCCACTGGATGGGATCCTGCTTCGCGTCGTACTTGGTGATCCCCAAAGGTTTGAACTTGTCGAGGAGGAGCAGGTTGCGAAGTCGAGGTGAGAAGGCGGGGAAGCCGTTGCCTTCAGCGGCAGTGGTCGACTTCTTCCGCCTAAGCTCCTCAATCTTCTGGCGGGCGTCGTACCCGCCGTGTGAGGCGCCGGAGGCGTGGCTGTTCGCGTGGCCTCGGCCGCCGCGGCTACCGCCGCCCCCGGCCCTCCCCGTTGGCCCCATGGTTGGAGCCGGCCGCCGCCGCCGCCGCCGCCGTCGGGATCGTTGCCGCCGCCACCGCCGGAGCGCGGTGGGGAACAACTTCTCGGTTGTCGTGGTCTTGGAGTGAAGGTCCACCGGCGTTGGAGCGGCGACGGTTTGGCTCCTACCGGGAGGTCGGCTCGAGTACGGTTGGGACCGTTGTTGGCACCGTGACTAGTAG